>JAHHUM010000324.1:0-19566 GCA_036173005.1 Crenichthys baileyi
ATTAGAGCCAAAAAAAACTATTGCACTGCATTGTTCTGCCTGCGTCCAGGTAATTTAACCCTTTTGTCCCTTCCAACTTAATATTTATCCTGAGGATAACAGGACAGATTAACACCTGCAGGCATGTGGTGAAATAAGAAGTTCTGGGTTAAAGCCAGAATTGACACTGAAAGTGGTGGGATGCTGGTTTGGTATCAGGGGAGGTGACTTCTACATTCTACATTAATTAACTGATTTTAACAGTTTTTTTTAAATCATTTTTGCAATATTTTTTACATGCTTTTATCAGTTTTGATTCCCCATTTCAATATCGTAATTTAACCATAGATCTCTAAAAATGATTTTCAAAACACATTGAACACATTGTATTTCTAAGTGTTTGTAAAAAATAAAACTGTGATATATGCTTTAATGTCATTTCTCTTGGTATTTCTTCTGTGTGTACTATCAAAATTTATATGCAGAAATGAGACTCTATCCTGAGCATTATTTGGATGTTATTGACTTAATTTTTAATTAATTAATTGACAGTGATGGACTGGCGACTTGTTCCGGGTGTATGGATACATGGATTGATGGATGGATGGATGGATGGATGGATGGATGGATGGATGAATTGATGGATGGATAATTTTATTTTCAATTCTCCCAAATCAATAATTCTGTAACTCTGCTTAGGCTCAGCTAATCAGCCACAGTAAATCAAACTACACCGCTCCAAAAAATCAAAATATCAAAGGAATACTTAATCAGAGTATATTATCAACTCAGTTAAACTTCTGGAATATCGATGTATTAAAGGGGGTAATGATGAGCCAACCCTAAAAACAGGAATGGTTTTGCAGGTGGAGGCCACAGACATTTTTCCCTCTTTATTTATTTTTCATTTTTTATTTTTTTGCTTTTTAGCAGTGTTGCATTTGACCAGGGTCATTAGCTACATTTACATGGACATAAGTAATCGGAATACACGGCGGATCAGGCTAAAAATGTGTCATGTAATCATGTCAGTCGGAATATTCTGATCGGATGCGGCAGGATCGGAATTAAATTGTAATCCGACTGAGAGGGGTGGTTTATGCTGATTTACAATCTGATCAACATGCATGTAAACGCTTGACAGGAGCAAGCTATTTGAATGAGGCAAACTGACCTGAGTGCGCATGTGCACCCGCGTCAACCTGATATATTTCCGCCTTGAGTGGCTAGTCGCTCTAGCTAGATGCTAACAGATAATAGTTTGATCGGCTGTTTTATTCCGATTACATATGTCCATATAAACAGTACAATCCGATTATTTTTTGTTTTTTAATCCGAATACATTTTAATCCAATCATGAAATTTTGTGCATGTAAACGTAGCTACTGTCACTACTGGTAGCATGAGGCGATACCTGGATCCTACAGAGATTGCACAGACAGTCCATCACCAGCAGAATGGCACATCGATATGTTGCATTTCCCAAAGGTTTGCTGTGTCTCCCAGCACAGTCTCAAGAGCAAGGAGGAGATTCCAGGAGACCTGGACAGGGCCTTTGGACCGGTGTCTGCTACTTTGTGTCCTACAATGTGACCTCCTTTGTGCCATTGGTGTGAATCATGCTGACCATACAATTAGAAACAGACTTCATGAGGGTGGCCTGAGGGCCCGACGTCTTGTAGTAGGCCCTGTGCTCACTGTCCTGCACTGTTGAGCTCGACTGGCATTTCCCAGAGAACACCAGCAGATTTGGCACTGGCACTCTCTTTTCTTTTCACAGATGAGAACAGGTTTACTCTGAGCTAATGTGACAGACATGGAAGGGCCTGGAGAAACTGTGGTGAATGCCATACTGCCTGAAATATTGTTCAGTATGATCAGTTTGGTGGGAAGTCAGTGTTGGTCTGGGGAGGGATGTCCATGGAGGGATGCACAGACATGTACACCTTAAATAATGATACCCTGACAGCCAGTACTTATCAGGATGAAATATTAAGACCCTTCACTGGTGCAGTGGAAACTAGGTTCCTTTTGGTGTATGACAATGCTTGGCCTCATGTGGCAGGATAGAACATCTCTGGGACATTATGTTTAGGTCCAGCTGACACCACCAGGTTGCACCTCAGAATATCCAGGAGGTCAGCGATGACCTGGCCATTTTGGGAGGAGATACCCCAGGATACCATCCATCATTTCATAAGGAGCATGCCTCAACGTTGTCTGGCATGCATACAAGCTTGTGGGAGCCATCCAAACTACTGAGTACCATTTTGAGTTGCTGCAATGACATTTAAGCTAATTGGACTAGCCTGTTGCATCATTTTTGAGAAAAATTTTCTCAGGGACTTCTGATTAACCCCCCTGTGGGTTGATAATTTTTATTTTCATCAAATGGTCTTGTATCCTGTTGTTTCCAATACATTACCCATTCCCCCATTTCATGAGTATGGAGAATGAACATGATTTTTTTTTCCAATTGAGAGCTGATTTTTTTTAGATTTAAAAGCTGTTTTGTCTGATGTTTCTAACATTTCAGGTATATCTCTGTGCTTGATCTCAGACTCAGTTGATATTTTCCAGCCAATGATGTATAGATACATACAATGCTGCACAAATGTAACTGGCAAAATTTTATAACATGACCCTCACAGTAAAAGCCATGCAATTAAAGCCCCATATTAGTTATAAAGCTCTGAATCTTCATTGGTAAATTTAATTTCAATGAAAAAAAAAAGAAACATGACAATTTTTCCTTCTGAGAATCAGGCAAAGTTAAACTGTTAACCAGTGTTTGTTGATACAGAATTTGTTTTATATACATTTTTTTTATATGCTATTCATTTATTGTCGTCTTCTTGGTGAGATGCATGTCGATTTTGTACTACCTCACACATTTTACAGCTGTTGTTAAATCAGTTTGTTCAATGTGGTAATGCAGCTCTGCTTATTACAAATGGACTCTGATGTTGAAGCTGAACTTGGCTGCAGGTTTTTGATTAGATGAAGCTTACATATTTTGTTATAAGGGGAATACCTTCTTTCTAATATTGGACAAAAATGACTCCTCTTCTAAAATCGCTTTCCCTATAAACTCATATTTCTTTAATTTCATTTTCCATTGTAATATTAGTCTGTTTGCAGTAGATTTAAAAATGTTCGACTTCTCAGTTTTTAGCTCCCATGAGCTGTATCACTTCTGTCTCTCCCAGAATTTGTATTGGTGTCATGTCATTTTATGATAAAATCAAAATAACTGTTTGAAACTATTTCACCTCTGAAGGTTAAAGTCTGGGCTGTCAAAACACGCAGCTAAGCGAGAGTTATGTGCACCATCTTAAATATTGACCTTGGAAGCAGAATACTGAGATGAACATTCATGAAATTCAGTGGTAAAGAATGAAAGGAAAAAGTCTTATTTCTCAATTTTGCTGCATAAAACTCCTCATTGTTCCAATACTTGCCCAGAGTCAGTTGACACAGTCAGTTGTTTACAGCCCAACATGAACCCTTTTGTATTTGTGTATTGACCTGTATTTTAATAGTGTCTTTTTTCCTTCTCCCTCTTTTTCTGCTTCTTTCCATCTTGACCTCTTCCACATTGGACTTCATCGGATGGATTTTGAAATTCAGGTAATATAATTAATGTGTTGTGATGGTTTACATGCAATAGTGTGTGTGTGTGTGTGTGTGTGTACACTCTGTGTCACTGGTAGCTAAGTTTATGTAATTACACCCCAAATACGTTGATACCCCTAAATACGTTGATAAGAGATGGATTTTTAAGCTTTCTGTATGCTTCCCTGAAATATATAATGTACACATACACTGCACATTACTAATTTCAAAGAAGGGTGTTGGATTTCCAAAAGTTTTGGTATTTTGGATTCCACAGCTAGACAGAATAAGACACAGCTCTCAGCTGCTTTGCTTTTATTGCTCACTCATAGTAAAGGTTTTCATGAGGAATTAATTTGAGCACATGTTTCTTATCAACTCTATGTATTCATACATTTATTTTAGATATTTTTGCTATAAATTGTTGTACAATGTCATTAGGTTGTTGGAATCTGTCATTTACTGCAGTTACGCAGTATTCGTTGTTGTTGTTTTGCCTAATATTTCAAGAACCCTAGTTTCAACTCTTAGTTTCATGTGAACAAAGACATGATAGCCTGTTAAAATAACTAGTAATTCTGTTCCATTGTGATTCTGTCAGTGATATTTCCCAAAAAAACACTTCAACGGAAAATGTCAGTGCAACCACCTGGACCTCCATCTCCTTAGACGTTTTGCTCTTGAGTGACTTAGATAGTAGGTCTTTGTCTTTCATTGACACTTGCTCAAACAGAGGATCGCTAAAAGTCATTGAGACCATCTTAAAAGGATTTTGTGATACTTAGCTACAGCATAGCAGAAAGGTGGATCAGTATGTGTAAAATATACAGGGGTTGGACAATGAAACTGAAACACCTGGTTTTATACCACAATAATTTATTAGTATGGTGTAGGGCCTCCTTTTGCGGCCAATACAGCATCAATTCGTCTTGGGAATGACATATACAAGTCCTGCACAGTGGTCAGAGGGATTTTAAGCCATTCTTCTTGCAGGATAGTGGCCAGGTCACTACGTGATACTGGTGGAGGAAAACGTTTCCTCACTCGCTCCTCCAAAACACCCCAAAGTGGCTCAATAATATTTAGATCTGGTGACTGTGCAGGCCATGGGAGATGTTCAACTTCACTTTCATGTTCATCAAACCAATCTTTCACCAGTTTTGCTGTGTGTATTGGTGCATTGTCATCCTGATACACGGCACCGCCTTCAGGATACAATGTTTGAACCATTGAATGCACATGGTCCTCAAGAATGGTTTGGTAGTCCTTGGCAGTGACGCGCCCATCTAGCACAAGTATTGGGCCAAGGGAATGCCATGATATGGCAGCCCAAACCATCACTGATCCACCCCCATGGTTCACTCTGGGCATGCAACAGTCTGGGTGGTACGCTTCTTTGGGGCTTCTCCACACCGTAACTCTCCCGGATGTGGGGAAAACAGTAAAGGTGGACTCATCAGAGAACAATACATGTTTCACATTGTCCACAGCCCAAGATTTGCGGTCCTTGCACCATTGAAACCGATGTTTGGCATTGGCATGAGAGACCAAAGGTTTGGCTGTAGCAGCCCGACCGTGTATATTGACCCTGTGGAGCTCCCGACAGACAGTTCTGGTGGAAACAGGAGAGTTGAGGTGCACATTTAATTCTGTCGTGATTTGGGCAGCTGTGGTTTTATGTTTTTTGGATACAATCCGGGTTAGCACCCAAACATCCCTTTCAGACAGCTTCCTCTTGCGTCTACATTTAATCCTGTTAGATGTGGTTCGTCCTTCTTGGTGGTATGCTGACATTACCCTGGATACCGTGCTTCTTGATACATCACAAAGACTTGCTGTCTTGGTCACAGATTCGCCAGCAAGACGTGCACCAACAATTTGTTCTCTTTTGAACTCTGGTATGTCACCCATAATGTTGTGTGCATTTCAATATTTTGAGCAAAACTGTGCTCTTACCCTGCTAATTGAACCTTCACATTCTGCTCTTACTGGTGCTATCAATCAATGAAGACTGGCGACCAGGCTGGTCCAATTTAGCCATGAAACCTCCCACACTAAAATGACAGGTGTTTCAGTTTCATTGTCCAACCCCTGTATATACAAAAGGGAAAATAACACTGCTTTATCTCAGAATATCTATTTAAGGTCACTTTACCCAACCATCTCTATTTCTTTCTCCCCTTGGTTGGATTTAAAAAACACACATTTAGTCAAAGTCATATTTTCTAATTGATGAACACTGCAGGGGTCTTATTTCTGTATTTGCTTAAGGAAACTGTTTTTTTTGTAACACTGACTTTGTTCCTGGAAGGATGTTTTATTTTTTCGCTTTGTCTAACCTGTTCCCATGGGATTTAGCCAAATAGATTGGAACCATCTGCACCGACTATTAAATCAAGGAGCTTTTAACTTGTCAGCAAATAAATTACCACCCAAATCACTCATGTTATTTATTTTACACTGTCAAAGTTGAGTTAAAATAATCACTGCACTCTCCATGTTTTTCCTCAGTAAATGCTGCAATCAGAGAATTGATTTTAAACCTAACATGAACCACAGACTGCTTATTGTGTGGAAAGAAGATTAATAAATAGAACTTTGCTGTTTTATTTTATGCTTTAGGATATGCTTAAATTTGCTATACAGCATTTTTACTTTTTAAATATACACTACACATGTTTCACATTCAGTACTATTCTTACAGTAAGACTACTCAACCTATTTATGTTGTTCTTGATCTAACTTGATCAAACTTTGGAGCTTGTACCTTAAAACAACACTCTGAACCTGAACTTAGAGAACCTCTTCTCAAGTGAAAGGCTGACAGTTAATGAGGAGTGTAACTTCTCCAATGTTTAGCTGGAGGAGAAACCCAGTGAGGTGAACATTAATTAAAAATCCTGACACCTACAGGTAAAGGTCAAGTGCTTGTTGCTTTGTGTTGAGAGTAAAGAAGAGTAAAGTGGAGTGAATTAATTTTTTTAAAGGATTGTAACCTTTAACTCTAGCGGTGATATGAAATGAGATTCTTCTTTTTCCTACACTCAAGATTCTAGATTGTAAATTATTAAGTGTCCATAATTAAGGTTTTGATTGCAGTCTGTTTGAGGTCTTCTGCCTTATAGAAATTGCTCAGTGTTTCTATATGTCGGCTGCAAAGATAAACTATAGAACTATTGAAGGTATGTGTTCCCTCTTTAGATGTACAACGATGTATAAAATAAAACAAAAGTATAGATTGGGAATTACCGCTTCTGGTTTGTGATAGGTCAAAAACCTCTCAATAAACAGGAACTGATGAAGCATCCCTGGTTATCTTAGTGATATTGTCTATGCTTTCTTTATAGAAGAGGATTGAAAAACTTTGCAGGTCAGATTTGAGGCACACTGGTGGCTTTGAAAGTGCATCCAAAGTAGTCTGTCTGATTGAGTTAGAAATAATGAAGGCCATCAGGAGAAAGCTTGTATAGACTGGAGAAAAAGGCTGGCCAGGAAGAGTGGAGGACAGCATTTATTTTGTACTTGCTTGTATATGTGTGGCTAAGAAACATAATATGCATGTGTGTTTTATCGCTTTCAGATTTATTTTTTAGATGTATTATCTTATTATCTTTATTGTCTTATTTTCCAGATGGATGATGTCAACCAGCGGAATGATGATTGTTTTTATTTATCTGGCAACACCAGACATGATGGGACCCACAGAATAGTGTTTTTTACTGTAAACATTAACTAATTTAACTTTAAGATTAATTTAATATTTTGGTAACTCAATGCTCAGTTCTTAACTTAGTAACTCAACTAACACTTGTTAGTAACTACACTTGTTAGTAACTTAGTAACTACAGTATATCAATTTTGAGCTCAATTAATAATGATTTCAAAGCAAAAACAAAAATCAACAAACATTCAGGTTATGCCCCATAGTAATCATGACATCAAGTTTCTTGAACCTAAGATCATAGAATTCAAGCTGCACAAGCCAGGGGTGCATGTATTAATACATTTTCACTTCTTACTATGTTACAATGTCGATGTGAAATATACACTAGACATACTATTTTCAACTCTTTATAGCCTGTATAACTGCTGACAGTGTTTTTGGCACATGTGTCTGCACATTTATCAACAAAGGCAAGTTAATCAACATCAGGATGTAATTAATTAACCAACCTGAGTTTTGCTTTAAATATGTTTATTATTTTAACATTCTTATGTCTCATGGATGTGCTTATCAAGTATATCATGGACTGCATGAGGTACATTAAAATGCTATTCATTTGTGGTCAAAAAATAAATACATAAAGTTCAGCTGTTTGTGTGCAGCAATCTGCTTACAACACAAATTTCATTTGAGCTTCTGGTATCTTATGCAAAGGCCTGGAGGTTATTTAGAGATAATTGACACTACAGGCTACTAATACTGTGTCTATACTGTATCTACTAAGGTGTTTTCTGGTATGATTTATCAAAAGTACAGACTTTCTGCTTTGGTTAAAAATTAAATGAAGCTGCAAATGACAATCCACATTTCACTTTACCAACCATATCAGCAGACTTCTGAAGTATACATTCAGGATATGAAAAAAAGTATTTGTCCCCTTAAAGATTTTATTTTGTTTGTTTTTGCTTCCTTTGTCAATGTCATACAAATATCTATACAAATGCGGCTTTCATATAGTAATTTAATTTTTAAGGGAAAAAAAGTCACAAGTCTTAATGTGTGTCCTCATCAGACAGTAGTCACTATTAACCCTAGCACACAAAAACTGAGTTTTATTCTTGAACTGATTCTGAAACAGGCTTTTGAATAAGACTTGGGAAAAGAGTTTTTTTTTTTTTTCATTGGCTACCTATAGCAAAGCATCTTTACATAGAAGGTGGACAGTTATTTATGACAACATGCTCTTTATTTGGTCAAATGCAATGGGTCAACCTACTTGACTTTGGAAATACAACAATGTAGAGTATAGGAAGCTGTGCGAAGCTGAAGTACAAGTAAATACAAATTCTCACCATTTCCTCTTTGTGTATGTTGTATTTCATCGAATCTAAACAGAAGGCAAAAAAAAATATTATTTCAGTGCACAAACCACTCATCTGTTTTGTACCACCTGGACTCAAAGATAAACTTATTGCAGACTCAGACACGTTACAGATCACACAACATTGAAAGTAAAGACTTAGGATTTGCTACATGCCAGGACACAATTGTTGAACCAAAAAAGATAGGTGCATGTGTTCGTTAAAAAACAGGCTGGTCATCAAAACAGTAAGTCTCCAAGCGTTCAACTGTGCTTGATAATAAGTTTTATTTTATTACATTATATTTTAACTTCAGTGAGATCATCTCTGGTGCCTGCAATGGAAGTCAGCATACACAGTAACACAGGAAATAAGATGCTGTTGCAATAAATGAATGCAGTTATACGAAAAGAATTGAATCCCAAGCCTGGCGTCAGTGCAGTTGGTGATAGCACACCAAATAGTTCAAGGCACATGTCTAGCCATACGTACAAACTCCATTTTAACTCTTTCTAAACTGACAGATGTTAGTCACTTTATTTTAAAACTGTTCTTGAATTTCTTGAATCAAAGCATGATTTTTTGCTTTTTTTTTTGTTGAAATTTTAGCCTACTTCATGCTGCCATACAGATTCTATTCAGGGATTTCTTGATTCTACAGGGATTTATGGTGCCAAAACTTTTTTCATATAGGACCATGTTTGTTTAAATAGCTTTTTTTCCCTCAGTGAATGAAATTATAATTTAGAAACTGCATTTTCAAAACATTTTGAGGGAGAAAACACTTTTTCACATCACTACCTTTAATATTTTTGTGTTGTTATGGTTCATAATTTTTTAAATGTTTAAATTTGATTGGATTTGTTTGGAAACTTTACTGTAATATTAAGTTTGCAAATATAGTGGATTCTCAAAGAAAAATGCACACTTAAATGGTTTTCATTGAAACTCAGTTGAGTCATGCCTCTGCCACGAATAAAAACCAATCCATCCACTGAGATAACTTTCAATGAAAAAACTCACATGGTCTTAAAAGCTGCAAACTGTGTTCTCTTTTGTTGTTTGTTTCAGTGAGAATAGCGTTGTGCTTAGTGGATCACAGTGTCTGCTAAATAATTAAAACCATTGAAATTACAGAAAACATTGAATGTATCTTTTCCTCAGATATGTCTGTTATCTTTTGTGTTGTGTTTAATGCATACATTTTGGACATCTGTGTTGAACAAGCACAAATAAAACAAACAGTAAAGCTGTTTTAGAAAGACATTTTTTCCACTTTCAGGTTCCAGAGATAAATGTTAAATGTGAAGTGGTTAAATAATCAAATCAGTGGACCTTGTGATATAGGGAACTTTTCTCACTAGCAATGAGCTGTGATCAAGTTTGTTGATGCAGGCTACTAAGGGTTGCCAGTGGACATCCATGAGTAGAGGGGTGATGTGTCCTTTTAGGCTTATTAAAGACCAGATGCACCACCATGTTTTGGACCATCTGCAAAGTTTTCAGATCACAAGTGTGAGGTATATGATTAAACGTTTAAAAGATTAAATTCCTCTCTCTGTAAACAAAAAAGAAAAAACAGATCAGATCATAGGGCTTTATTTTTTTAAACCTATAGCATAGGTTGGTCAGTAAATTCTTGAAATATTTTCCTTTAAACCTAATGTATAAGGAGGTTAATGACTCACCTAATGAATTCCATTTGTATGTCGATCATGAAACTCATTAATTTGAAGCAATGCCTTAAATCATCATTATTTTTTAGATCTCAATGCTCTGTTTAATTTTCCAACTGACCTGTTCCGCACCAAGACCACATGAGCAGTTTTTAAATAACAGGGTTCACACAGACCTCCCATTGAATTTTCTTGACCCTGGTTGACAGCTTAATTAAGAATAACTCCGAGTTTAAGAACCATACATCTTAGCCTCTATTCCAATGTTTAAAGCTAATTAAAATTGTTTGATTTGTTTTCTCTATTTCCAAACTTTCCAGTCAGAACACTTTTCCAGGCTGTGAGCCACTTGTAAGAAACCACTGTGAGGCAGGAACTCTGCAGGATAAATGCTGTTTGAGTAAAGCCTGCAGACCATGTAATAGGGAAATGTACAGAAGTCAAACATTAAATCATGAATATTTAATTTCCCCTTAAGCTGCTACAGAAATAACAAGAATAGAAAGAACAAAGTGTATTTTCACAGCTACGAACTAAACTCAAGCCACATTGGATTACCGACCTCCTTCACAGTAGGTGATACGGTGCATTGCAAAAATATGAATACCCTTTTAAATGTTTCAAATTTTATCTCATTGTGACCTCATTTTTGCAATTAACTGATACAAAGTCATTCAGAATTGTAAAATATAAGTGAAATTATATATGCTTTTAAATTTTTTATTTAGAAATAAAACTCTGAAAGTAGTTCGTAACCCTGATTTAATACTTTGTAGCATCACTTTTCGCTGTAAATGCAGCTGCTAGACTTGTTTTGTAACTACCAACTGTCACATTTTAGAGATGTTTTGCCCATTCTAATGAAAATTGCTCAAGCTCAGTCACACTGGGTGAAGAGCACCTGTGAACTCCTTTTTCAGCCTCACAAAATATTTTTATTTAGATTTAGGACTTGTACATGAATGTGCTTTGATCTAAACAATTGTACTGTAACTCTTGCTGTATGTTTAGGATCTTTGTCCTGCTGTAAGGTAATCCTCCACTCCTGTCTTAAGTCCAGGACTGCCCTGTGTGTACGTCCATCCATTCATCAACTATGACCAGCATCCCTGGTCCTGCTGAAGAAAAACATACCATACAGCATGACGTTTTCTCCATCATTTTTCATAATGGACATGGCATATTCAGGGTGTTAATGTTTTGCCACATCTAACACATTGTACATAGGCTCAGGCTGTCAAGTCTCTTCTGAGGACAGTAGCTTCTTTCAAGTGTTTGCAGTGTCCTTTAATGGCGGATTGCACACTGCAGGTGAGGATTCTTTTGGCTTTCTTTTAACAGTTCAGTAATATTTACACTCTTAAATAAAGCCAGGAAATGTGGGGCACATAACCGATAACCACATAATCGATTTCCTGTCCATAGATTTTCCCACCTGAGCTGTGGATCTCTGCAGCTCCTTCAGAGTTGCCATGGACCTCCTGGTTGCCTCCACTTTTACTCATTAGATGACATTTTTAGGCAATTGCTTGCAGCAGAATTTATTTAGGGGTGGAATAGTAAAGGAGGCTGAGTACATATGCACACCGCCTTTCATATATTTATTTGTAAGATAGTATTGAAAACCAATCAGTTATTTTCACTTTCCAGCTGAACAATACTCTCTGTTGGTCTATGAGGTATATGGTTGTTACGTGAAAGAATGTAAGAAAAAAGAGAGAGGCTGTGTCCTCTGTGTGAACAAGCTGAAGAGACCTTGACGAGTGTTTGTCTCCTGGGTGCCAGTTGGAAAGACTGATGTGTTTTGTTCAGTTAGTACTAAGCTGTTTTACATTTTGTTAGCCCTCTACTCATAAGCTCTCAAATGACTAATCTATAAGCATAAGACAGTCCCAACTAAGAATATTTGGATTTCTCACAGTGAAGCCTCTTTCTAATCCTAAAATGGTAGTATATATACATTTATATTGTTTTTGATATTATGAAAGAGAGGTATACATCTGTTATTAACTACACAGGGTTTTTAGTCCTTACTGGGTTCTGTAAATGACTGAATAGTTTGCCTCAGGCACCTTCAGCAAAGTCATGTGATGTAAAGGTCTATTCTCTTGACTGCATGCATTATTGCATAAAATGTTTCCTGAATGTTTGGAACTGTTTAGATGCACAGGGAGGTGTTTCACTTTTCATCAAAGTCCCAATTTTTGAACACATATTTCTATGAAAGTAGTCGAGGCAGTAGTCATATTCTATTAGCTATCATTTAAGTCAGATCAATTGGCAAATCTGACCCAAGTAGGCCAATCAAAGCAAAAGGTTTGTCCTTTTATTTATTTTTTAAAGTTTTAACTGACCTTAGATTCACAAATAAATGCTTTTAAGCATGTTTTTGTGTCTATTATATTTGCAAACACTGCTTGTTTGTAATTTGTCTTTTTAGAAAATTGTGTTGTATGTTCGAAATCCTGATTTCATCTTAATCTTATTTCACATCAGAATCAGTTTGCACTTCTTAAACATATTTTAATACTAAGAAATTTTATTTTTAATGTATACAGTCCACTGCAACCTTGTTTTAGTTTGGCACCACTGAACAAAATTTACAAATTAACTGTAAATGATTTAAAATTAGGACATGCTATGTGTAATTTCTCTTGTATTCTAGAGCTGATCCTTAAGAAGCCCTGCTCTAGGGGAATTATAAATCTCTTTTGGCCTCGCAGTAGGCAGCAGATCACACATGGTGAGGGTAGAAAGTGATTATTGTGTGGATGTTATAATTACTCAGAATATGTAATATCTAATGTGTCTTGAGGGGGCGGGAAGCTATTATTCAGGTGTTTTTATTTAAAGTTCTCACTCACTCCTGAGTGTATTGTCATCAGCAAAATGTCCAATTTGAGGCAGCAGAATGCTATTTTTTTGTCTATTTGGGGACTTGTAAACTACAAGTGCTGCTCTGTTTGATCTCATCTAAGGGCCTAATAATGCTTGTTGCTATTTCTTTCAGTCCTGCACTCAGTTTGTTGTCCGATTAAAGGCTTTATCCCCTTTCAACTTGAAAGAGGGATTTTGCACTTCTGGACACTGGGAGAAAATCTTTTTTCAAGCTTTTGTACAGCTAACAAATACCTTTTCATTAACTAATTTCAACCCTATATACAGTAACATTTGAGGAAAAATAAACTTTCACAGTAAAATGTAAAGTGAGTCAAACAAAAAACAGATCTGCATCTACTTGTGTGCAGGTTTCAAAAGGCATTATTGGGTATATTTTGTGTCCACTTATGAAATTGTCGGACATTTGTCCCTTGCATTGAAATGGTGTTATTCATTATCACTGAAAACAAGTGTTATTTTTGACATAATTACTATATCTTATACAGTAAGACTTCAGAACTTTTCAGATGGTTTGTAAGAAAGCATCAATTTACCAAACCCTTTCCTACGTCACAATACATATAACCCTCTCTCAATTGTATCACAGCTCCTCTTCACAACAACATGCTGCTCCTGTTGTGTTTAACAAAAATGGATGAATTTAGAACTTGCAGCTTATGGCTTCTATCTTAGATTTCCTGCTGTGTTGTGTTATTCTTCATGTCTACAGGTTCAGGTCCATCTCTGTTTCTGTTACTGATTATAAATCCTGAACCTCAGCAGTGGAAAAGACCTGGTCTGCCTGCTTGGTTTGATGCTATAATTGATAATCGTATGTACAGAGCATTTTCAGGGGTTGAATTCTGTGAGGCAAATCTGCCTGAAAGAACAATGCAATAAAGTGGAACATATTTGCATAATTATGACCTCTCTATCTGCATTCCGACCCTTGCTGTTTTTTCCCAGCACACGTAGCATCTTATAGATCAACTAACCGACTTCATTTACATCATGTCAAGCGTCCTGAAATGTCAAACAGTAATTGCTCTCGGCTGTTGGGAGATTATCATTTTTTCCTTGTGAATTTTCTTCTTCCATTGAATGAGCTGATTATGTATATTAATGTGTTCACAGTCAGATAGTGGTCCAACAGTCCTGTGTTAATTTTGTCATATTTACCCTGAAATGCAAATCCATAAAGGCTGGAACATTATGCAATGTAACATTTATATTCATATGTATGACTCTTACGATTACACATTTTCATTCATATGTCGGTAAAAAAGAGAGGGATAATTTGCTTGGTTAGTTATTAACTTTAAAATATCAAATTTCCGTAATAAAATGGTATTCCTCATCAACAAGGTCTGCACAGATGCTTTTGAAATAGATGTGATAATGAGACTGCAATAAGACTGAAAGATAAACAGCCTTTCACTGGAGAAAACTAATGACATGTAAAATAAAAGAAAAAAGAAAAGAAAAAAAAACTATGTATTTGTTTAAAGAGACCCATTTAAAGGTAGATCTAAATAGTTGACTGTGTAACAACAATCAACATGCAGTGGCAGAGATCCTCTCTCAGCCATTCAGCTCCAAAACAAATCTCTCTCTACGACGGGAATCATCACTCTGATAATGTTTATGTTCCATTCAGTGTACACTTCTTTGTGTGTGTCTATGTGAGAGCCTTTGTTTTCTTGTTAGTTTACCCTCCATGCAGTGAGGATTAAATGAGCCCTGGAATACAGAGTCTGCACACATGCACAGCTCTCACAAAGAACGCACACACATTTACCACAGAAAGAGAACTGATGTTACCATTTATTATGAAAAACACACACAGAGGCTTAAAGGATTGAACAACGCAATTATATTAGCTGAATATTGTTATTTATTGATCAGCCAGTGTTATACATCATTCCAGAAAGCAAGCTTGGGTTTCTGATAACATAGTCTAGTTCCCTATTATTTTTGTGAGATTATCTTTGCTAAGGGTTTATGATCTGTGATCTCATGAGATCATTGAACTTTCATCTGACATAACTCATCTTATTACCGGGCTCATAACTGTTTGTGAGGAAGGAGGGATGTGCTGATTTGTGTAAAAAATTTGTCTGATATCCAGCTCTTCATTAATATTGTTGGTGTTGTTCGGACGTGTTTATTTACTAACGCAAAAACCCCACGAATACATCCTATGCTATGCTTCACTTAAGTCTTTGTTACATTTAATTTCATAGATCACAAAGCCAAAGACAGAACTCAACACACACCACACAAATCTGACCAAAGTTCAGCCAGCTGTTGCTGTTTTTGTGTGTGTGTGTGTATAATTATCTCAATAATATTACTCACAGATACCCAGGGAACGTAGAACCTATTATGTAGCAGAGACCTTAGGTCTCTCAGGTCTCTTCGTGCTGCTGTAGTGATTAAAATGTTGGCCCGCCAGGTGTGATAGGTCAGATATACCGTAGCCATCCATGAAAATTATTTTCTGCAGCAGACTGTAATATTTCTTCAGGAGGTTGTAATTCTTGGTTACAATTGTGCCACCAGCTGTGACAGAGTAGCCTTGGTTTGCACCTATAGTGGGCTGAGCACTTTGTAAGATGATCTTGATAAATTGCGATCGGTAGTTGCTCTAACAGTGTAAAACTTCTTTCTGACAACAGATAATAGAAACATAAATTTATTCGAATAATGACATTTGTTTTCGAAATGCCTTTTCACATGCTCTTTTTATTTCCAAATATTGACGCATTGTGTGTTAACTAAGCCTCTGATCAAACAAACACCAACAGATGAATGAATGGGTTTTCTGCAGGTGCTCCAGTTCTTCTCAGGATCCAAAAACATGCATATTAGGTGACTTAGAGACTATAACTTGCCCTAAGGTGTGAGTGTTTGTTAATGGTTGCATGTCTAGTATGACTGGGTTGTGATGGACTGTAATGGACTTCTGGGTGTTCTCTTCTTAATTCGTAAGTTTTTCATACATTTGAATATACATTATTTTTATGGTAGTTTCACTTTTATGTAAAAAGACAGATCCTAGATGTAAAAAGACAGAACACCATGGACGTGGTGGAGCATATGGACAGCATAAAGTTCCTGGTCAGTCATATTTCCACTGACCTCTCCTGGACTGAGAACACCTCCCAACAGATACAGAAGGCCCAGCAATGGCTCTTCTTGCTCAGGAAGTTAAAGCGATCTGGACTATCTCCTCAACTACTAACAAACTTTTACAGGGCCACGCTGGAAAGCATCCTGTGTCTCAGCATGACAGTGTGGTGCAGGAGCTGCACAACACAGGACAGGGAAAAATTAACACGGGTGGTGAGGACAGCACAGTGGGCTGTGGGTTGCCGTCTGCCAGACCTGGACATGGTTTATGTTACATAAGTCCAGAAGAAGGCCAGGCGCATTGCCATAGATCTCACCCACCTGGGCTATGAACTGTTTGTCCCACTTCCATCGGGACAGCTGTTCAGCTGCATTAAATCCAAAACAAACAGACTTAAAAACAGCTTCTGTCAAGGTTGTGAGTTTGGTGGCAGGACCAGAATGCATATCATGGCGAGTTGATGAAGTATTTTAATATGAAGGTACTGACTTACAAGCAGGAAGACAGAGTAATCCAAACATTCGTTCAGGAGGCAAACAGAAACAAAACAACAAGGAGAAGACACGTGAAGACAACTAGGGAAGCGACGTGACATAACATGAGGAACCAGCGAGTGTTATAGAAAACAAACCAGCTAATAAACAGAGGGAGGTGGAGTGTGAACCGATGAGGGACGAAGGCAAGTAATCAGATGGAAGTGGTAACAAGTGAGGAACTGAACATCTGGGAGACTGAGGAGGGAATGTGACTAATTACAAGCAGAGGGAAATCAACATGAGGGACAGAGCAAAGGTAACTATACAAAATAACAAACCTGGGGGAAAAAACTAAAAACCAATAACAATAAACAGAAAGGAACTAAGGATACGGGGAAAAGAACTAACTAACAAAAACTAAGTACCGCAGCCCTGCTGGGGAAAGCTACTACCAGGACCTTGGCATAAATGAACATAATACTAAACAGAAAGCACAAGAGAAGGAACTAACTAACAGGTAAACAACAACAATACACTAAGTGACTGACTGCAACTAATGATCTGACGGGAGGAAAATAAACATGAGAAACTAAACTAAGAGAACTATACTTAAAATAATAAACCGAGAAGGGAGAAAATAAACCTGAAGAATTAAGCGAGAAAAAAACTATATAGAAGTACGGAAACAAACCCTTGAGTAAAACAATAACTGAAGGGGATCTAAGGACAAGGGGAGGAACAACTGAGGGACACGAGTGAAGGAAAGTAAAACACAAGAAGACAGAAGGACATAACTAAACAAGTGAGTGGGAGGACTAATAAATACGAAGAAGAAGGCAGAAAGAATCAATGAGAGAAACTATAACCAAACGAAGAATCCCAACATAAGGAAAAAACACTTCATCACAAAACCAAAACAAAGCCAAAACTGGCAGATCCTGACAGTTTCTTTTCGAGAGCTGTGAAGGCAATCGCTCCCCTGTAGACATTCAATAGTCCATTTCATGACCTATGTCTATTCATAGGCTGCTCTAGCACAAGCTGCACTTTATATAAATACGTCATGAACATCACCATGTACATATTTCATACCTCTCTTTAGAGCTGTTTTCAGCTGCTATAGTTGCTCCAATTCTCCTCCTGACGTGCCTTATATTTTTTTTTATTTCTGTTTCCTTCATCTATGTGCATTCTGAGCCGAGTGTCTCTACAAGGAATTCCATTATGGGTCCATATTGATAATAAAGATTCTTGATTCTTAATTCTGATTCATGAAGCACAAACAGAGAAAAAATGCATTTCATAAAGGCTAAAAAAATGTTTCCATGTCTGAGTAAAATAAATCTTTAATCTCTTGACAACAACCCATCCCTTTGGCTCTTATTGGCTTGAATTCTGGACAAGCAGGTGGTAGATATGCTACTGAAAAAAGATTTCAAAATTGACATTGATATTCCTGCTGATCTTAGCTTCTCACTCTGGTTTTCTTCTGACTAAATGTACAGCCTTGAAATATTAATCTCAGTGAATCCTAAAACAAAGTGATTTTGTAGATATATATTTTTTCTTAACAGAGGAAAAAATTGCTTGTTTTAAAAATGAATATTTAATTGTCGTTTGTGCTTTCTTCTTATTTCAAACAGTCTAAGACAAGATTAATATAAATGTACGTGCTGAGATACTTTCATAACCAATCAAGGATGTATGAATAAAACTTGCCTTGTTTAATCATGACAGCTTTCAGTTTTGAGTTCACTCTCCTCTTCGCTGCCTGGGGCTCTACAGCCTCTTTCGGGTTTCCAACAGGCAGCTTTGTTCTGTTCCTCTCTCACCGTGTGTATAAACACATGTACTGACATACAGTAACCATATACAGCCACTATTACTTATACAGAAGAAAGATGCTAAAACCAGTAGGAGATGATGAGGAAACAATGATTGTTCTTTTAATGATACTGAATGCTTTTGACACATATGTAATTTCCTTTTCATGGGACCGGAGGGTGTGTTCCAACTACAGGGGGAACACACTCCTCAGCCTCCCTGGTAAGGCCTACGCCAGGGTATTGGAGAGGAGAGTCTGGCCGATAGTCGAACCTCGGCTTCAGGAGGAGCAGTGTGGTTTTCGTCCCGGCCGTGGAACACTGGACCAGCTCTATACCCTCTACAGGATACTCGAGGGCTCATGGGAGTTTGCCCAACCGGTTCACATGTGTTTTGTGGACCTGGAGAAGGCATTCGACTGTGTCCCTCGTGATGCCTTTTTGGGGGTGCTCCAGGAGTATGGAATCGGGGGCCCTTTATTAGGGGCCATCCGGTCCCTGTACGAGCGGAGCAGGAGTTTGGTCCGCATTGCCGGCAAAGTGTACCGGAGTCAAATTCCTTGTTTGTATGTACAAACTTGGCAATAAAGCTGATTCTGATTCTGATTCTGATTCTGACTAAGTCGGACCTGTTCCCGGTCCATGTTGGACTCCGGCAGGGCTGCCCTTTGTCACCGGTCCTGTTCATAACTTTTATGGACAGGATTTCTAGATGCAGCCAAGGGCCGGAGGGGGTCTGGTTTGGGGACCAGTGGATTTCGTCTCTTCTTTTTGCAGATGACGTGGTCCTGCTGGCGCCCTCTAGCCAAGACCTACAGCATGCGCTGGGGCGGTTCGCAGCCGAGTGTGAAGCTGCTGGGATGAAGATCAGCTCCTCCAAGTCAGAGGCCATGGTACTCAACCGGAAAAGGGTGGCTTGTCCTCTTCAGGTTGGAGGGGAGTTCCTGCCTCAAGTGGAG